>JARBWK010000009.1:56416381-56434019 GCA_030556195.1 Anolis apletophallus | reverse complement strand
CAAGCAAGGTACGTTTGTAGCAAAGAAACTTTCCCCCCCAAAACCTAAAAGGCCCCCCAAAACAACGAGTAAAAATAAAACTACATTTACCAGCATCCTCCGGGGCAGCCAAAGACTCACCCAGCCTCTACATTCTGAACAACCTTATTGGCAGCCAATCAGGGCGGTTGCATAACTGCTGCACTGGCCAGCCAACATGAAAATTCCGATCCATAATAAACTGCGAAACAGAATAAGGAAAAGGCCTGAGCCAATCCCCAACACAAACACCCAAAACACTTCCAACCGAAAAATCACAGACCACACCCAAAATTAACTTGATTAACTTCATTAGCTTCATTAACTTGATTTCCCTAACTAGCCCTCAATTACTGGGAAGCTGATTACGCTCTAAATTGACAGTAAGGCTTCATTAACTTGATTCTCCCGACTAGGCCTCAGCTCATTGGACATTGTGTATGGCCTGAATTGACAGTAAGGCTTCATTAACTTGCTGTTCCTAACTAGGCCTCAGCTCATGGGACATTGTGTATGGCCTGAATTTACAACCCTACCTTGGCACACAGAGCCACGACCATGCATGATGGGACTTGAAGTACCACCATGGAAAATGGGATTTGTAGTACTTCAAACCAAGAACCAAGACCGATAAAGACCCAACTTGGCACACCATGCCCCCATGACCCACACTCCATCCAACTGCAGTTTAGAGGGCACACTGTGGATGATTGGACTTTCTCGCATCTCTAAAAGGGCACAGCAACGCGTGCCGGGTACAGCTAGTACTCAATATGCCTAAATGTGAACACCGGAGAAGTTTGGGGAAAATAGACCTTGACATTTGGGGGTTGTAGTTGCTGGGATTTATAGTTCACCTACAATCAAAGAGCATTCTGAACCCAACCAATGAGAGAATTGGGCCAAACTTCCTACGCAGAAAATATTTCCAAAAAAGAAGAGGACAGGCAGAGAGATCTTCAGCCTTCTCTTCCAAAGGGGCGCCTAAGACCATCAGAAATATGTTCTCTGATCGTCTTTGGCGACCCCTAAGACACCCCCTCATGAGCCCCCTCCTCAGGGGCCCTGACCCCCACGTTGAGAAACGCAGTTCTAACAAGTAGCAGAATGGCATTTACTCAAAGGGGAAGGAAAGAAAACCTGAGCTCTATCACCTCCAGCTGAACAGCATTCAAAGTGTTTCACCATCACCCCTGGCACTGAACAGTGACTTTAACACTTGCCCCTTAATTGTATCCAAAGAAATGGGCTATAGTCCACAAAAGCTTATACTGAAGTAAATTGGATAGTCTTCTTTTCCTACTTGTACTATATAAAGTATAAATCTCTCTCTCTTACCAGCGGTGTCCATGAAAGGTGTTTGTTAGCCTACCGAGCTGACCTTTAAACACTGTAATCTTTTCTGATGTTATTCTCCACCAGAAGCCACAATTCCCTTACAATGCATTCTAAAAACAAAACACAGGAACACAGTCTCTTAACAAAAAAGCACATACACAATTTAGTCACACAACTGTTTCATCCTCCTTTTATGTCTACAGATTTCCCAGATGCATCCTCTCACTTGATTTCTTCATTATATCATCCTGCTGTTTCAAGCAAAATTCAAGACAAAAGATACACTTAGCTCCTTGTTGATCCATTATAACCGAGCTCAAAAGACCTGGATGTTTATATCTGATTTTGACAAATAGGGATACTGCTCTGGGCTTTCAAGCTACAATTTAAATCTTCTTTTATTTTTATTTTTTTGTACTATTTTACTGCTGATTATTATTTTAAGTGCGCATTTTCTTAGACTTTTCACCTGTTTGATTATTATTTCCTTTGGTGAATTGCTTTGAAAGGATTGCTTTTGGTCCTGAACAGGAATATTAAATTATGTATTAAAATACTTTTAAAAGAATGGGAAGAGGGTAAACAGTGCAGAGAGAGCTTTTTTCTCCTTTGATTCGGCATAGAAGGAACCAGTTGCACTACTTGGTTTTGTCTGTGGGCACCACTCTTTTACTGTGCATTCGCTTCCATGGCTAGTTCACATTGCAAGCAGAGTTTTAACAAAAGCTATTACCTCTGAATCCATTTCCCACTATTAACAAGCAAATTAGAACTGGGCATGACCTGTGCCTTAAGCTGCTAATCATGACGGATTTTGTGGCCTGTGATAGGAAAAACAAAATGAAATATGAAGATTTAGTGAGGGCAAAATCATTTTGCATACAGATTAGTACAAATTGTGACTTTTATTTCACAAAGCATGCTACTTAATATGTACCAGCCTGACACTGGAGGGCTGCATTCCCGCCATTTAAATATCCACACCTTTCATTTTTAAAGAGACTTTTCTGGTTTCTGATGGTTCCGGGAGGGTTACACAGAGGGGTTGTTATGAGGGCGAGTCAATAAGCCTGTGACTTTTTGAATTTCCCGCCTCTTAACTGAAAGGACAACACTGCTCCTGTCAACAGGCATCTGAGGCATCTGTCAGTTGACTCATGTCAAAGTTTGAACAAGCTGTGTCATTTCGTTTGTGTTTGACAGCCATTATTTTTTGTGGAGAAAACATCACTCAAACCAAGGCAAAGCTTGATTAATACTATGGGGACTCTGCACCATCAATTTCAATGGTAAAAAGTGGTTTACTGAATTTTGTTGTGGCCGTACAAGCACGGAAGATGCCGAACGTTCTGGACACCCAGTTGAGGTCTCTACGCCAGAAACAATTGAAAAAAATCACGATATGGTATTGGCCGATTGGTGATTGAAAGTGCAAGAGATTGTGGAAGCCATAGGCATCTCATACGGCTCAGTGGTTTCAATTTTGAATTATCTCTTGGATATGAGAAAGCTTTCCGCAAGATGGGTGCCGCGTTTGCTCACAATTGACCACAAACGCAATAGTGTGACAATTTCGCAGGAGTGTTTGGTGTTGTTCAACCGCAATATGGATGAGTTTTTGCGCTGTTTCGTAACCGTGGACGAAACGTGGATCCACCACAACACACCAGAGACCAATCAGCAGTCAAAACAGTGAGTTTCTCAAGGTGAATCGGCACCAAAGAAGGCCAATGTGGGTTTGTCAGCCAATAAAGTCATGGCAAATATTTTTTGGGATGCACGCGGTATAATCTACATTGACTACCTAAAGGGTAAAACAATCAATGGCGAATATTATGCTAACTTATTGGGTCGATTTAATGAGGATTTGAAAAAAAATAAGAGACCACATTTGGCCAAGAAAAAAGTTCTTTTGCACCAAGACAATGCAAGGGTACACACATGTGCAGTTTCCATGGCAACAATCCATGAATTGGGATACGAATTGCTCCCTCATCCGCCCTATTCTCTGGAATTAGCCCTGAGTGACTATTTCTTGTTTCCAAACCTGAAGAAATGGCTCGGCGGAAAGAGATTTGACTCCAACAATGAAATCATCTCACAAACAAATACCTATTTTGATGACTTCAAAAATCTTATTTTTGGAAGGGATAAAAAAAATTGGATAAACTTTGGGCAAAGTGTATAGAGCTCAAAGGAGACTACATTGAAAAATAAAATGATTTTTTTTAGTCTAAAAACCTGTGTTTCATTCAAAAAGTCACAGACTTATTGACCCGCCCTCGTTTTAATGAAAATATCCCCTCTTTGATTTCCATCTATAATGGGAACAATCTGGGAAAGGCTTGAGGGGACTTCATTTTACCACTTGGAAAGATGTGGTCTTGTGGAGAAACACCTTCAATTGTTATTTTGGAAGTAGCTCAATGCTATGGAATCCTGGGATTTGTGGTTTAGGAAATCAACACCAAACCAAGGTATTAGGCTAAATACCTAGCAGAACTACAACTCCCATAATTCCACCACATTGAGCCATGACGGATAGAGTGGCATCAAAGTGCATTAATTCTACAGTGTACACAGACCCATAAAGCATGACTTTATGGTGTTCTTTGGCTGAAAATACTTCACTTCAATAGGGTTTGCTATTATCTGCAGTTTTGCTTTTGGAAAATGGCTATTCAGAAGCATTTGGGAAAACCAGGATTCTCCATAGGCTTTTGGGAGCGTGGTACTTTTGGAGATTAATTGGCATTCACACTATTTGGAATAATCATAACCTTTGGAAAGGCATGACCTTGTTAGAGATCCTAACCTTTTGTACAGTATGATCTTCCTGAGAAGACTTAAAAACTAGCTTGAGTTAACAATCTCCTTAGTAGTAAATGTGTCCACATGTACTTATGCAAGGCAATTAGGTTGCTCAGCAGTTAACCTGATGTATCTAGATATCTCTTTAGACTGTTAGGAACAAAGATATGCCAATGTTAACAAAACATATAGCAGTGTTTCAGAAGTGTTATTTCAGTTGCCCAAAAAAATCTCCTCTCCCTTAAAACATCTTGGTTTAAATCATGCTCTGAAGAGACCCAAAACATAGTAGCCTTCGTTAAAATAACATACAGTAGAGTCTTGCTTATCCAACATAAATGACTGGCAGAACGTTGAATAAACGAAAATGTTGGATAATAAGGAGGGATTAAAGAAAAGCCTATTAAATGTCAAAGTACGTTATGATTTTACAAATTAAGCACCAAAACATCATGTCTTACAGCAAATAGACAGAAAAAGTAGTTCAATACATGGTAACATTATATAGTAATTACTAGACATGGTTAGGTCCAGTCGGAATCTTTGTAATTCGGATTAAATTCACATCAAATTCCTTTTTGAAGTGATTTTGAAGCAATTTGGGAACCTTTGCCATTTCGAAGCCACTGTCGCCATTTTTGTTCCGACTCAGGAAGTGAATTGGAAAAGACCCAGCATTTGGAGGCAAGCAGCAGGTATACAAATCAAAATAATAAATAAGTAAAATACAGTCATCAATCTGAACTCTATATAGAACAACTAGTATAGGAGGCTTGTAGAAGGTTGCTATTTCCAACATTTGCATATCCATGCGAAGTCCGGAAACGTATACTCTGTGGAGACAAGGTTAATTGTATTTATGATATTGTAGGACACCCAGTGTCTTTTAAAAAATAAAATAAAAAGGGCATCTAACAGATTTGCCTCATCAGATATAGCAGCAGTTAGTAGTATTGTTGTTGCCATTAACTTTATGTATAGACTGCCTTTCCCCCCAAATTTAGCATAGCTACAAGCATGAAAAGCTTAGTTTTATAACATAACCAACATATTAGCAATATGAAAATTTAAAACATACAATTATAACTACAGGTTGAATTTCCTTTGTCCATAGTTCTTAGGACCAGAATATTTTTCAGATTTTGGATTTCCCCTCCAAATTGTGTAATTCTTATGTTAGTGAGTGTGTAACGACTCTCCAAAACACGGTAGGGATCACGCGTAGAAGTCAGCTTGGTCCAACACGATTTTATTGAAGGTACGGCACCCGTGAAGCTAAAGCACCGGCCCGCCACCCAAACACACCTTAAATACCCCGGTAGCCCCTCCCTTCCCCAATGTCCAGATGGGGTTTCATCAGCCTTCCATGAATCAGCAATCCCAGTAGTCCATAGGGGCATGACCCCAGGGTCACAGAGTCAGCGTCATGAGTCTCAATGTCCAATGTCCAAGCCTGGAGGAGTTACCTCACTTCCCTCCTAGGCACCTGGAAGTTACCTCACTCCCAGTCTGACTCAGCAGTCTCATGAAAAGTAGGACAAAGGTCGCGTCAGGAATTAAGGCAAAGGTCGCTGCTGCCTCATGACAGGTTGGGAACCTGGTCTTCCCCAAAGCTCAGGTTTCCCAATCCTGACATAACGGTCTCATCCACCTCGTCCTCCCCCTGAGGAAATAAAACATATTCAATCCCGTGGTGGAAATGGATTCACATACTTTTTCAAAAAACTACAATGGAAAGTTGGGTGAACCTTCCCCAGACTCTTAGGCAATAACAGGGTATACGATACCTTATTCACAACCCTTTCTACCTTAAAAGGCCCAATATACTTCGGACTTAACTTTTTAGACTTATATCCTAATTTTAAATTCTCTGTAGACAGCCACACCAAATCCCCTTCAGCATACTCCTCCCCTTCCTGCCGCTGCGATCTCCGAACAGCTTATAGGACCGTTGTGCCTTCCTTAAAGCCTCCGCCACTTCCTTCCAAACCTCTCTGGCTTGCCCTTTCCATTCCACCCTTTCTCCTCCCCCTTCCACCTCCAAAAGCTGAGGCAATGGAGCTACTTCTTGCCCATAAACGATCTCAAATGGGGACCTCCCAGTCGAAGAATGTATAGAGCTATTGTAAGCCACTTCAGCGTATGGCAGGAGATCAGACCAATTATTCTGTTCCTGATTGCTGAACACCCGCAGATAGGTTCCTAAGGATTTATGCATTCTTTCTACAGCGCCATTACAAGAAGGATGATAAGCAGATGTCAAACGTCTTTGTGCACCTAATACCTCTAAAAACCTTCCCCAAAACTGAGCGGTAAACTGGACTCCCCTGTCACTCAACACCTGCTCCGGACAACCATGCAACCTATACACATGCTGCACATACAGCTCCGCCAAGCGTTCCGCTGACGGCAACCCCTTCAAGGGAATGAAATGGGCTTGCTTAGAAAACATATCCAAGACCGTCCATATATAACGATAACCTCGGCTGCAAGGCAACTCACCTACAAAATCCGTACTAACATGCGTCCACGGTTTCACTGGATCAGCCACCACTTGTATCAAACCCCGCGGCTTAGCAGAGGGAACCTTGCTTCTAGCACACCTTTCACAGCCTTCCACATACTGCCTTATCTCCACCTTCATGCCAGGCCACCAATACCTCTTCTTAACAGCTAACACAGTCTTAGTCATCCCCCAATGCCCAGCCGTCTTGTGATCATGCATCATCCCCAACACCTTCACTCGCAACCTCTTGGGGACATAAATCTTACCACCAACCATCCACAATTCCTTTACCATAACACATTCCTTCTTATGCTCCTGTAACCACTGATCATCAACATAACTCCTCTGTAACTCTAAGCTCCATTCATCCACAACTTCCACTTCCTTTTTTAGCACCGCCTTCTCCTGCGATCGGGTCTGCACCGCACAACCCCACTGCTCTTTGGAAAAAACCTCTCCTTCTTTATGCAACCCATTCTCCCCTACACTAGGATATCGAGACAAAGCATCAGCCACAACGTTCTCTTTACCTTTAATGTGCTGTAACCTAAAGTTAAACCTATTGAAAAACTGGGACCACCTCACCAACTTCGGGGACAACTTCTGTGGGTTCCTTAAATACTTCAAATTCTGGTGATCAGTCATTACCACAAACGGAAATGCAGCCCCTTCTAGAAACTGCCTCCAAGTTACTAACGCATTGCGCACTGCAAATGCCTCCTTCTCCCACACCGGCCACTTACGTTCATGTTCCCCAAATTTCTTCGAAAAATAAGCACAAGGTCTCAATTTCCTTGCAGAAGCATCACAGAAGCATCACACTGAACGACAAAAGGCTTATTCACATCAGGATGCAACAACAATGGCCCCTCAGTAAAGGCTTTCTTCAACCTCACAAAAGCTTCCTGACAACCCTGGTCCCAATTCAACACTGCACCTGGGGACTTAACCTTCCTAGATTCTCCTTTACCCTTGGTCTTCAATAGCTCAGTGAGTGGGAGGGCTATAGCAGCAAATCCGGGGATAAAAGTCCGATAGAAATTCGCTAGCCCTAAAAAAGCCTGCAACTGCCGTCGGGTACGCGGAGCCTCCCAGCTCAACACGTCATCCACCTTCGCCGGATCCATGGCCACACCACTCACCAATCCTATATCCTAAGAAATCAATCTGATTCTTACCAAACTCGCACTTACTCAGCTTCGCAAACAGACTAGCTTGCCTCAACCGCTCTAACACCTCTCGCACTAACCTAACATGCTCCTCTTTTCGTACTTGTCGCTACCACAATGTCATCTAAGTACACAAAGACCCCTTTATACAAAAGGGGGTGCAACACCTCATTAATTAATTGCATAAACAGACCTGGAGATCCTGCTAAACCGAAGGGCATCACGATCCACTCGAATAACCCGAGAGGGCACGAAAACGCGGTCTTCCACTGGTCACTTTCTTTAACACGAATCATATGGAACGCGTCGATCAAATCTAATTTCGTAAAAAAACTTACAACCTCCTAACAATCCCAACAGATCCTTGATCAGCGGCAGGGGATAGCAGTTTGTAGTGCTAACTGCATTCAACCCCCTATAGTCAATGCACAATCTCAACTTACCATCTTTCTTTTCCCTAAATAACACTGGTGCGGCTAAAGGGGACTCTGATCGCCTAATAAACCCCTTCTTCAGATAATCATCTATCTGTTCTCTTAAGGCAATTTTCTCTTTGACAGTCATTGCATAGATTTTCGGTTTAGGTAAAACTGCCCCCTCTTTTATCTCTATGCTACATTGTACATTTCTTAGAGGAGGGAGCTTTTGGGCTAACTTTGGGTTAAACACGTCAACATAATCCCAATACTCCTGAGGCACCCCTTTCACTTCATTATTAACCCTTCTCTTCACATTAGGGGTACACTGCACCGTCCCCGCCTTCCAATCAATTTTGGGGTTCACTTTTTCTAACCAAGGCATACCTAAAACTACTTCATGCCCTTTTATGGGAGCCATAACAAAGTCAATACTCCTCCCATGGTCCTACTCGCCCCTTTAACCCTTTCGTCCCTGCAGAGAAAGGTCCACCCTCAATAGTCGTCCCATCCAATTGCTTAAAGGTAACTGGAGTCTCTAACGGTTCAGTCTCACCACCCAACTCCTCTACTTGGCTACTTTCACTGGGATACAAATGTCCATAATCTTCTATATGGTCTTGTACTGCTGCAATAAAAAGGCAACTTTGGATGCTTCCCCTTCAAACTCTACTCGTAACGGCTCCTTTTTCATTCGGCCTCCAAATTCTTGGGAAGCCATTCTTTGCCCTGGCAAATTTCCAGGTCTCGCAATACCTCTCCCTATTCCAGCTGATGGGACTCTTGGACCCGGCTTTGGACTCCTCGGGCCATCCTCGCCCATCATCCTCACTCCCGAAGGAGATCTAGGACGCGCTGAAACAGGACTCTCCCAACCTCGGCTTTGGTTCCTCACTCCCGAAGGAGATCTAGGACGCTCACCCGAGGCTCCATCCATCCAGGAATGATAGGTAAAATCTCCACCTCCTGGAGCCTGCCACATTGACTCTCTCTGGTCCCTCTCATCCAACCTCTGGGACAACCGGTTCATCGTCTGCACCACTGCTTCTATTTGACAGCTTAACACATCAAATTTTGACGGTGATTCCGGTTCTGGGGTCTCACTACCCCTCCCGTTGCCAGGTCCACCTTACCATCCCTGGCACGCTTCTCCGGATCCCACTGGATCCCCTCAGACGAGCGCCCTGGCACTCCACCGCCTGGTCTTCCAAGCGAGCCTCTCGGTGCTCCACCGCCTGGATCACTCCCAAACGACCACCTCGACGCTCCACCGCTTGGACAGTGCTCCTGCGCCCTTCCATCTGCCAAGCCCCTTCTCTCTTCCTCGCTCGGCTGGCCACCATCTCGTCCACCTGGGCTTGCCAGAGCTGCTCCCTTCACGGAGCCTCCTCTCTTGGGCCATCAATTCTCGGGATACATCTGGACTCCCCACCTGGTCTAGAGTGGTCCACTCCCACTCCTGGGTTCTTCGGATCTCTTCATTCTCATCCAAAACCCAGCTGTCCAGATACTTCTCCTCGTTCCACGCCAACCTAGCCATTGCTGGGATAGCTGGTCAGGGGCTTTAGCTTCTGTAACTACTCTCCAAAACACGGTAGGGATCACGCGTAGAAGTCAGCTTGGTCCAACACGATTTTATTGAAGGTACGGCACCCGTGAAGCTAAAGCACCGGCCCGCCACCCAAACACACCTTAAATACCCGGTAGCCCCTCCCTTCCCATGCAATGTCCAGAGGAGGTTTCATCAGCCTTCCATGAATCAGCAATCCCAGTAGTCCATAGGGGCATGACCCCAGGGTCACAGAGTCAGTGTCATGAGTCTCAATGTCCAATGTCCAAGCCTGGAGGAGTTACCTCACTTCCCTCCTAGGCACCTGGAAGTTACCTCACCCCAGTCTGACTCAGCAGTCTCATGAAAAGTAGGACAAAGGTCGCGTCAGGAATTAAGGCAAAGGTCGCTGCTGCCTCATGACAGGTTGGGAACCTGGTCTTCCCCAAAGCTCAGGTTTCCCAATCCTGACAGGTGTCTTACCACCCTTCCTCCTCTTCCTCAAGGCTCCTTCAGTAAACTCAGTGGGCACTAGACATATGGACTATCCCCCTTTCCCAAAAGTAGCTAACGGCAAAATGGTTTGGTTTTTGAAGGATTTTGGGTTTCCATATATTTAACCTTTCATAACAATAAGTTTTATAACAGTACAATTCAAGACAGCATCTTCCTAGAAGCTATTCCTTTTAAAAGTCTCCCAAAAACCTGTTGGAATAATAATAATAATAATAATAATAAACAATTTCTGTCAATGAAAGAACAAGAAGAAAGGGATCAATCTAGCCTCCCTGAGAAGGTTCTATAGGCTGGGACAATCCCCCCCCCCCCAAAAAAAACCCCTCTGTGGCCTTGTCTACAATGACCATTTAATACAGTTCAAAGCTAGCTTCAAACTGCTGTGGCCAGACAACAAAATCCCACAAAAGTGCATGAAAAAGCCCTCCCCTGTGGTTTATGTAATCATTTGGGCCTCAAACCCGCTTCAGAATTTCCTATGTAATCATGTGCACAGCAAAACACTTTCTTCAGTACAGGTTTGAAACTGCATTAAATAGTCAGTGTAGATACGGTCCTAGTCTCATGTCTACTGTGCCTTTGTATGTGGTAGGACTGGGAGAAGGGCCTCTCAAGAGGATCTCAGGGTCTGGGCTGAGATACAGGGTTTATCAGGTAGCCTTTATTGATGTGAAACTTAAATTAGAAATGGCATTGAATACTCTGTTGTCTTTTCCCCTGCAATAATGCTTTTTTGCATGTGGCAGGAGTAGAAATGGCAGTATTAGTGTTAAGTGTCTCTCCCTTCACCCGCCCAACTGCATACCACTATATTATCTGTTCTACCAGCCATACTGCAATATTTCCTTGGCAAGCCTAGTAAACATTAAGATGGCAATAAAAAGAGAACAGGTAATTTGGAAACCCAAAACAAAAACAGAGTAGAGAATATATATATATTTTTTTTTGTTAAAAAACAACCCTCATCTGACTTCAAAGACCAGTTACTTTGTTGAGAAGTCTGTATTATGTTCTCCTTTCCAAGAAACTGCAGGATAGTCCATTAACCGTAATGCTTTTTCAAGAGTCCATTTTAATTGCTGTGTTTTGCATCTCTGAGGACAGAGTGGGCTTTGTACCCTGCTGTTCTGCTCATTTTCTCAACTACAGAGTTTTCCTGATTTTGTTCTTTTTTTACAGCAGGAAATGCTAGACATTTATGGAAGAACTGGAGAATTGTTGCTGGTACCAATGGACATGCTATTTCTGTTGAATCTGTAGATAAATATAACTATAAATAAGAAGAATGAAAAATTCCAGCAGGTATCACATGTAAGAACTTTTAGAGAACTTTGTGTTGCTTCATTTGCTATAGAAAAACGAACCTGTTTTGGATAAACCAAATAATAATAATAATAATAATATTTATTTATACCCCGCCACCATCTCCCAATGAGGACTCGGGGCAGCTTGCATGAGGCCAAGCCCAATAACACAATACAATAAATGAAATCAAAACGCAAACAAAAACATAATAAGTTACATAAGACATCAGAATACAAGAAGCAATGTATCAATCAATCAAAACTTTATTACGGTCACAGACCAGCACAAAAACAAGCAATGTAAAATTAAAAGATAATGTATAACACAGTAATGCAGGTTTTTCCCTTAACCAGTTTACTGAGATGCGCTGATATACGTTTCTAATTCTATCAGGGATCACCCCGGTTTGAACTCTCTCAGGGTTGGCTGAAGTGGATTTTCTGTCTTTTTGGTGAGATTTTTTGAACACACTGTTTCAGGCTTAATGCATGCTGCAGCACGCATTTGGGGAGGGGGGGTGTTACATTTTGTAAACATCCTGTTCTCATGCTGGCTTTGCACTACATTGTAGTATCTTTGTTGAACCACTCGAAATGTGTATATGTTTGGGTGGTGGGGGGGGGGGGAGCAGTCCTCTAAAGTCTGGAGGAGTGTGTTAGTTACCCACTCCTATTTTATATCAAAATTTTAATGGACCAATCCTTATACCCCAAAAAAGGTTCAACATCATAAATAGCTCCTTTAAAATCAGACTAAAACACAGAGCAGATTCATCCTATAGTCAAATGTGTTGGCTGATACATACTGTATGTAGCAATCTCAAGCTTCCATTGCAGTCTTCTTATCTTCTGTGCTATCCTAGGACGCCTCCAGACAGCCTCTTAAAAGCACAAGTTCCTGCGTTTTCATATGGGGTGTCCAAACAACACTTCACGTAAAAGTGAACGCATTTGGCATAAAGCAGGAAAATCCTGCTTCATGCTAAATTAATTTGACATCTGGAAAGACCCAGGCCTTTCTAGCTGCGGGCATTGTGTATGTGGGTACCAGGAATCACATTGTGCAATTTCTGGTGCCCATCCATACAGCTGTCTTGGGTTTCTTCAGCTCTTGGAGCCCAACGAACCCAATACACCACCTTCCCAACACCCCTCCCCCCAGAAAAGCGTAAAAAAAAGAAAATAACTTACCCGGCTGCCATTCCCCCTTCTCCGGAGTTCTCCTGGTGCATAGAAATCATGCACAAGGAGAAAGTGGGAGGAGGAAAATCACTACTGACCGCCCCCCCCTTCTCCTGGCATGCAATTTTGATATGTCAGGAGAGCTCCAGCAGGCAGCAGGTACATGCCAGCCTGGTAAGTTATTTTCTTTTTAAAACACTTTTCTGTGGCACTTTGTTTTGTGCCCCTTGCCAGAAAGCTCGGCAGGGCAAGTGGAACACACACACCGAAAAGCATGTGTTTTCTGAGGTGTGTGCGGACTTTAACCGAGATGCAATCGCATTTTTAAAACCCAATTGTTCCCAGGTTAAAGGGCCATGTGGAATCGCCCCTACTTTCTACTGCTACTCTCCCCCCCCCCCCCATAACTTGAACATATTCAGTTCGGTTTGTTATGTACATTAAACCGGTTAAATTGCCGAGATCAGAACCTCTGAGGGTTAGTATAGAAATAAAGTATAGAGAATAACATTCTCCTGGTTACTCCCCAACACCATTAACTGTCAGTGAAAACTAACACGGAGACATTAAACTTTCACAAAGGGAATTTCACCAAAATGAGAAAAATTGTAAAGAACAAACTAAAAGGAGCAGTAAAAAAAATCAAATCCCTCCAAAATGCTTGGAAACTGTTTAAAAATACCTTAAAACAGGCCGAACTAAAATGCATTCCAATAAAAAAGAAAGAGGCATGGAAAGTCCAAAAGGACACCAGTATGGCTTACAAATGAAGTAAAAGATGTGATTGGAAAGAAGAAAAACTCATTTAAGAAATTGAAGGCTCTTCCTACCGAGGAGAACAGAAAGGAACATAAGCCCTGGCAAACTAAATGCAAAGCAACAGTCAGGAAAGCCAAGAGAGATTTTGAGGCACATATAGCAAAGAATATTTTAAAAAATAACAAAAACTTCTTTAAGTACATCAGAAGCAGGAACCCAACTAGAAAAGCAGTTGGGCCACTCAACGACAATGGTCAGAAAGGGAAAATCAGTGAAGACAAGGAAATTGCTGAGCAGCTAAATGACTTCTTTGCCTCCGTTTTCACACAGGAGGACAGACAACATATGCCTGCAGCTGAGTCAGTTTTTTCAGGGAGGGAATTAAAAGAATTAAAACAGATAGAGATAAACAAGGAGGATGTTCTCACATGCCTTACTAAACTAAATGTCAACAAAGGTCACCAGGTCCAGACGTCATCCACCCCAGAGTTCTTAAGGAACTCAAGTGTGAAATTGCTGAACTTCTAGCTAAGATATAAAACCTTTCTCTAAGATCAGGCACTGTACCCGAGGACTGGAGGGAGGCAAATGTAACACCGATCTTCAAGAAAGGATCCAGAGGTGATCCAGGAAATTATAGACCAGTCAGTTTAACCTCAGTTCCAGGCAAAGTGATGGAAACCATTATTAAAGAAAATATTACTAGGCACATAGAAGAACAGGCATTGCTGAAAGAAAATCAACATGGTTTCTGCAAAGGCAAATCATGTCTTACTAACTTGTTAGAATTCTTTGAGGGTGTAAATAAACACATAGATAAAGGGGACCCAGTCGATATTGTTTACCTTGACTTTCAAAAGGCTTTTGACAAAGTCCCTCACCAAAGGCTCCTAAATAAGCTCTTCAGCCATGGAATCAGGGGACAGGTCTTGTCCTGGATTGGAACCTGGCTAAACTGTAGGAAACAAAGGGTGGTAATAAACGGACATTTCTCTGGGTGGAAAGAGGTGAGAAGTGGCGTACCCCAAGGTTCAGTTTTGGGTCCGTTACTTTTTAATTTATTCATTAATGATCTGGATGTAGGAGTGAATTCTGAGGTAGCAAAGTTTGCAGACGAGACACTAAATTGTGCAGGGTAGTTAAAAATGAAACTGATTGCAAAGAGCTCCAGAAAGATCTCTCGAAATTGAGTGAATGGGCAACAAAGTGGCAAATGCATTTTAACCTAAACAAGTGTAAAGTCATGCACATCGGGGCAAAGAACCCCAACTACACCTACCAATTGATGGGGTCAAAGCTTTCCGAGACAAACCAGGAAAGGGATCTTGGGGTTTTGGTGAACAGCTCAATGAAGATGTCAACCCAGTGCGCAGCAGCAGTGAAAAAAGCAAATTCTATGCTAGGCATGATCAGAAAGGGAATCGAAAATAGGTCAGAAAATGTTGTATTACCTCTCTACAAATCTTTGATAAGGCCACATTTGGAGTACTGTGTACAATTCTGGTCTCCGCACCTTAAGAAGGATATAACGGAACTGGAAATGGTACAGAAAAGGGCAACAAGAATGATCCAAGGGATGGAGCGGCTCCCTTATGAAATCAGGTTGCAACGCCTTGGTCTTTTCAGCCTTGAAAGACGGCGTCTAAGAGGTGACTTGATCGAAGTGTATAAAATCATGCATGGGATGGAAAAGGTGAATAAAGAAAATTATTTTCTTTGTCACAAAACACTAGGACTAGAGGGCACTCCCTGAAGCTCCAAGGTAGGAAAATTAGGACTAATAAAGGGAAATATTTCTTCACCCAGAGGGTCATTGGGTTATGGAATTTACTTCCAGAAGAGGTTGTGACAGCTGTCAGCCTGAACAACTTCAAGGCAGGATTAGACAGATTCATGGATACCAAATGTATCGGTAGTTACTGAAAAGGACATTCAAGTGCCACCTCGGAGTTGGTTGAAGTAGGTAGGATTTCCCTGGGTACTGGTTGTGGGGGATCGGGAGCAGGTTAGGTTTTTGCCCTCCCTTCTGCTCGAGATCCCCGTGTACAACTGGGGGCCACTGTGTGATACAGAATGCTGGACTAGATGGGCTGAGGTCCGATTCAGCATGGCTCTTCTTATGTTCTTATGTTCTTAGGAAATGTACAGTTGTAAAATTATCAAAGCTAAGACCTTATCTTGAAAGACATGGAAAGACTGAGATGTCCTCATTACCGAGACACATAGTGGTGGTTCCCACAGGAAAAAAAGATTAGCATACTTACAGAACCATATGAAAACAAAAACCTAACCTAAAAGTAGTTAGCAAAAATCAATGATGAAGAGTAGCCTTCTAGATTTTATGGATGTGTGCCAAACAGCACTTTTTACTTCTATGAAACAAAGTGGCACATGTATCTGAAAGATGTTAATCTTTCACCAAGAGATTGTGTATTTAGAAATGGCAGTAGGAGAAAAACAGATCTTTAAAAATCCAGATTTGCCCATATCGGCAGGGATTCAGGCAATTCATTTAGTTCAAGGAGTTTTACGTTCAAATCACGGTTTGCTTGAGTGTAATTTAGTATTTTGAATTCCTAGCTGAATTACATAGTAAACATCAACTAGCTCATTTTACTTGAATGCCAGCAAACACCATGGATGTATGCTTTCTACTAATAAATAGCAAATAAAAACACAAATAAATACCCAAAAGTATAATTTTCTTGCACGAGTCACCTCAAACTCAAGAAAGAAATGTGGTGCGCAAAATTACACTATTCATAATTTCTTATTTTGTATTTCAATCTTATTTGTTTTTACAGCTACAGCATACTTTTTTGCTTTGTGAAACAGTACTTTGCTTTGATTACTTCTGACTGGTGAAGCAGATACATTGAAATGCAATTTCCTTTCTGAAAAAAAAGTTTGGTCTTATTTTGTAGATGCTTATTAAAACCAAGGGATTTATACTCTCAAGCTTTGCTGATATATAAACAACATTTCTTGCATATCATTTTCACTTACGGTATTTCAGTAACCAGTGGGGAGAAACATGGAACACATCCTTTCTAAGAAATTGTTACTCTTAAAGAGAATGTTTGTGGATTTTTTTAAAGAACTGCCTGCTCACAAAAACTCATTGGGTTATTGTATTGTTTTTTATGATCTTTTATGTGTTTATATATGCCCGTTTTAACTGTGTTTTATTGCTGTGAGTCGCCCTCGAGGCGGATGGGAGTGCGACGGATAAATCCAAATAAATAAATAAATAAATAAAATAAAAAAACAGTGTTTATTAAGGATGGAAAAAGATAATTTATAAATATTTGTTCACAGCTTTAGAATGTGTTCCCAACATTCAGGAAAACATTCAAGGTATGTCAGTGAGAAATTATCAAAAAATTTTGGTATTTGAACCTGCCAGCATGGTGTAGAAGTTTGAGTGCTGGACTTGGGCATGGAAACTGACTGGGAAACCTTACAGAAGTAAGAGTCTCTCCCGGTCTCAGAGGAAGGCAAATATGTCATGAAAACTGAAGTATAGAATTCCTTTCGGGTCACCATGAATCAGAAATAATCTGAAGGCACAGAACCACAAATTTGAATTACTACAAGATTGCAGAGGAATTATGTTTTAAGTCATACATTGATTTTGCTTCATGGGTTGATTAGGTATCATGAAAAACACCACCACTGCATTTCAGATGGATCTGTTATTACCAAAAAAACGCACCATTACTTTTAATATGTGTATACTATGGAGTGTTTTTTAAATAACTGTGTGCTTTGATTATTTGTTTGTGGGCCCTTCCACACAGCCATATAACCCAGAATATCAAGGCAGAAAATCCCACAATATCAGCTTTGAACTGAGTTATCTGAGTCCACATTGCCATATGTTCCATTTCAAAGCAGGAAATGTGGGATTTTATTCAACTGTGTGGAAGGGGCCTAAGAGGGGAATGGGGTAATTCTGCTATACTTTGTTTATGAAAATCACCTCTCTGGCCACCCAAGAATCCTGAACAGAACTTTATGCAGAACCTTAGCAGTGTTATAACATGCCTCGAGCCAAGAGGAGAGGTGGG